>CM055897.1:80473335-80505835 GCA_029582155.1 Panopea generosa | reverse complement strand
AGCGATGGCACGATGGTGATGGAGCGATGGCATGATGAATAGGACACGTTAACACGATGGTGATGGAGCGATGGCACGATGAAGAAGACACGATAACACGATAACACGATTACACGATGGTGATGGAGCGATGGCACGATGGTGATGGAGCGATGGCACGATGAAGAAGACACGATAACACGATTACACGATTACACGATGGTGATGGAGCGATGGCACGATGGTGATGGAGCGATGGCACGATGAAAAGGACACTTTAACACGATTGTGATGGAGCGATGGCACGATGAAAAAGACACGATAAAACGATGAAGAAGACACGATAACACGATGGTACGATGGTGATGGAGCGATGGCACGATGAAGAAGACACGATAACACGATTACACGATGGTGATGGAGCGATGGCACGACGAAGAAGACACGATAACACGATGGCACGATGGTGATGGAGCGATGGCACGATGAAGAAGACACGATAACACGATGGCACGATGGTGATGGAGAGATGACACGATGAAGAATACACGATAACACGATTACACGATGGTGACGGAGCGATGGCACGATGAAGAAGACACGATAACACGATGCTGATGGAGCGATGGCACGATGAACAAGACACGATAACACGATGACACAATGGTAATGGAGCGATGCCATGACAACACGACTTCATCATCCATTCGCTTCATCGCCATCAGAGCTTATATGGACCACTCTTGATTCCGCTTCCTGGGTAGATCCAGTACTGAGTGTTGTTATTCAGAGGCATCGAGTCGATCTGGGGATCAAACCCGAAACTTCTGACGTAAGTGTTCAACACTCTATCCACTACACTACCGCCCCGCTTAATCCATAATTGTTTTGTATATGAAGTACACCCTTGTAACATCATTTTCGAATGTACTCTTTAAAGTTTTACACCTTTTTTAATTGTTTTCAAGTTGTTCAATAACTACAGAATCGAAATATGTTAAAATGTAAATTCGTGCTACTACGTGAAATGAATTCATTAACATGCCTAATTTTATATTCATTTTCCCATGAAACAACCAGTTATTGATCAATTCCATTATGTCACGGTTGTTAAAAATACGAAAAGATGCACGCCTAAGTGTGACAACGCCTGTATCGAATAACGCCCATTATACTTTATACCTGGTTTGATTATCAATTAAAATCGATATTCCGTCGTATCATATTGTGACAAACAATCATGTTTTGTATTTCACATAACTGCGTAATTGGTCTTTAAATCAATGTTTATTTCTATTGGAAATTCGGGTTAGTGCGTATTTATATATTATTAAAATAAAAATGTTGTTCTTGTACTTCTATAGTTGGAGTTCACGATTTATAGTCCAAAATATTCTTCAGGAACTGCGATGTTTGGCTGACTAGGAAAAAAGTAGTTCTGAAAATGATCATGCTGTGGTTTTATACATTAACAGTGGATATATATTTTATTGGAGACCCCGTACAGTGCTGTTCCTACGTCAAACACTCAAAATGATAATAAATGACATGTCTAAAAAATGAAAAAAAGAGCCGTAGAAACGGAGAGAACTCAACTTGACGAGAAAAAACGTGATCATTTACACCAAGGACTATCTATATACGTCCTTGTTTACAAGTATATTGATTGAATTAGTTGGACTGTAACGTAAGCTCATGACATTTGTGAATCGCTTTCGAGCCAATGTCCTGCGTAGAACAAATACCGTGTGTTGTTTTGAGAAGCCATCTCGTAGACCCTTGTATCGAACCTGCAACCTCTGGCGTAAGCACCGACGAGCCACCATACCACAGCTCTGTTTAAATAGCATCTTGGTCACCTTGTTTTTTTCGGTATTAACTATAGCATGATTTTTCCCCTTTTCTAAGTGAGGTTAACGTCATTTTAAACACATTGCATGTTATATAATGTAATATCCAGATTCATTAGCGGAGAAAATACACAGAACGAATCTGAGTAGAGCAATCGTCTCTCCGCAAGTACCTGGCAATCTTTCTCATGTTTGGATGGAACTGGACTCAAACTCACAACGTGAGAACGGTGAGAGATAGGTGACTCGAGATGTCGTGTTAGACAATTCGCCCAAGAAGGACCTGTTAACATTAGCAATAAAATATATTATATATTAGTTAAAATTTGTTGTGCTGTGCTGTGCTGTGCTGTGCTGTGCTGTGCTGTGCTGTGCTGTGCTGTGCTGTGCTGTGCTGTGCTGTGCTGTGCTGTGCTGTGCTGTGCTGTGCTGTGCTGTGCTGTGCTGTGCTGTGCTGTGCTGTGCTGTGCTGTGCTGTGCTGTGCTGTGCTGTGCTGTGCTGTGCTGTGCTGTGCTGTGCTGTGCTGTGCTGTGCTGTGCTGTGCTGTGCTGTGCTGTGCTCTGCTCTGCTCTGCTCTGCTCTGCTCTGCTCTGCTCTGTTCTAATTTTAAAGCAAGATATATAAATAGATGTAAAACTTCTTCCTTGGTTGAGAGAATGGCTTTTTCGATGCAGATCTATACTGAAATATCATGTCGTAGACAAATGATATGCTCTCTCCGGATTGACAAGCCCTAGAACTATCCTCTTTATATACATGTTGATCATTAGGCTATGCCGTTATTCTATTTTTCAAGACTGCGATCACCCCCCCCCCCCCACACACACACACACACACACACACACACACCCCCTTCCCCTCCACCCCCTAGTACCGGGGCAAGCAGTGCTTTTCGTTGCGCTACAGTAATGATAACAACCAGTTATCTTTAACAACATTGACAAAAACAAAAATGAAGCAAATTAGATGGCCAGAATCGCAATGATTACACGTGAGTTGGTTAGTAATAAGGGCATGCATGCCATTTAATGTAGATAGATTATTTTACATAACATTACGCGGTTTACAATACAATTAAAATAATTTATAACACCTTAAATGCGCATTAACTATTTGCAAATACGGAAACGCAAAAAAGAAATAATATTTATAAAAATATTAAAACAGGGAATCCATTTAATAGCATTTAAATTCAAATTATAAAAAATTCTTAATTCAAGATGCACATGCAAATGCACATGCAAATATTTAACTATATGCTGTTAATACAAAAGAACGATCAAACGAATGGATGAATTGATGAATGTTTGTGGGGTCGGGGTATGGACGGGGCGTGTGTGTGCGGAGAGTGGGGGGTGGGGGGGGGGGGTGATTACGGTGTACCGAAACACGACACACCCCACTGAATGGAATAATCACTTGAAGGGGCTCAGTCTCCATGCACAAAAACAAATTGATAGTAAAACATCAGAATAAACATAGAACATTGAAATCTGCAGAACTTAAAAGTTTTATCCAATACTTAATACTGATGACATACATGAGCTACTGAGGGTATATTCTTGCCATCACTCATTTGGCATCCTAGAACTACAAAAAATGTTTGAAGCTTGCGCATGTGTAAATATCGATTGCAACATTGCCGTGCACCATGACCGTTTGTTTTTTTTCGTAAATCAAAAACAGCAACAGCAACAACATCGTCAACAACAAAAAAAAACGCACCAACAGCAGCAGCAGCACCAGCGGCAGCAGCAATTTGATAATCCAAGGGGCCCGGGTAGGACGTTAAAGTGAGTATTGTATCGTACTCTGTGTTTCCATCTCACCGGACGAGTTTTATCCAATACTTAATACCCTGATGACCTACATGAGCTACTGAGGGTATATTCTTGCCCTCACTCATTTGACATCCTGGAACTACAAAAAATGTTTGAAGCGTGCGCATGCGTAAATATCGATTGCAACGTTGCCATGTACCATGACCGTTTGTTTTTCGTAAATAAAAAACAGCTACAGCAACAGCAGCAGCAGCAACAACAACAACAGCAACGACATCGTCAACAACAAAAAAACACACCAACAACAGCAGCAGCTCCAGCAGCAGCAGCAGCAGCAGCAGCAGGAATAGACAAAAGCTAAATTTGTTAATCCAAGGGGTCCTGGTAGGACGTTAAAGTGAGTATTGTATCGTGCTCTCTGTTTCCATCTCACTGGACGAGTTTTAGAACGTTGAACCCGCAGTACCAATTATTGGTATATTAAATAATGACAATAGTAGGTTTGACAAGTAAATAAAGATTTACTGTTTATGTCGATTAGAGATGATTGCGAATGAGTCAACCAGAAACATTCGGCATACATCAAAATGTATCGTGACACCTAATTGTCAATTACGTTGACTGCCTGGATTTATATCTTTAAAATGAAATTATTTAACAAAATAAGATGGCGCCATAAATCGTAATATCACAGTCGTCATATTTATCAATTTCGTCATCAACTCATTAAATCATATATAGAAGAGTATGTTGTTGTTTTTCACAAATATTTAGATGACGCCTTTTTGGTTATAAGTTTCTAGTTTAGTTTAATAATATTTTATTGCATCTTTTATATACAATTACATGAATAATAACAATACAGATATATTTATATATAGTGCAAATAGGTTTCTCAGTATGCAAAGGTTATTTTTGTTCAATGCATCTTCTTGTACTTGGAGAGACACATTTCATTGTGGATATTTTTGTAGCATAGTTTATTTTAGAAAAAGGCGTAGGGGTCATCCGAGTGATCTAGGGCGATGTCGTCTATCTAATGACCTCCAGCCTCTCTCCGTCAAACAATCATGTGTAAACGTGTTTCAGTTCCTAGCCTTCCTCCGCCAATAAACTGTATACGTCACATAAATTATGGTGTGAGTTGAAAATGCGACATTACACGGGTAAACCGTTGAAAGCCCTTTTCAGGTCATCTTTGACAAAAAAAAATTAAATTCATCAAATATATTTCCACAGAATGAAAAGCATCCATTTTGCCATTGGCCAAAGAGTGTTCTTATATTCTCGAGTTCACCCATTCCCGCAATGATAACGTTCTCACAGCGGCGAGAGACGAATGGCTGGGCGACGCAATGTCACGTATATCCGTCATTAAGGAGACTGTGGCCGGGTGGGAATTCGAACTCATGACCCCTGAATTGATAATCGGAGGCACTACCGAATCAGCTAACTGTGCCCTAGAGGCCAGTATTACTCGCAATGCAAGTCAAGTGGAGATGTTTCTGGGTACAGTTTAATACTAATTCTTCATTTTAGCTTATAACCGTGCCTGGAACTTAATACGACCGGACCACAACTTGCAGTGCGTGTTTTTATATCACTGGTAGCTCATGTCTTTATTTTTCAATTCTTCTTATTAATCTAATTAACATGGAAATTACTAATTACTTACACAAATCACAATTACTGAAACAAATAACGGTGTAATTCGATTTACGTGTTTCTTTGTATGCGAGTTGTTTGTTTTTTTGTGTGAAAAACATGACACCGGACAGTCGACCTTATCAGACTGGCAACATGAAAACATACAAACTCCATTTTGATAGTGTTGATAATTAAGTAACATTGCGAAGTTTCTGTAATTAACCTCATAGAAAAAGGCCAATGACCAACATAAGTATACACAACTATTAACTTCAAGGTCGTGTTTTCACCAACATTTACCTTTATCTGTAAATCTAATATGTGAATGTTTGCGTAGGTGTTTAAGTTTGTTTTATTTAAATCCGGTGTTACACATTACTGTATGAGTCCTCCGTAGCCGAGTGGTCTAAGTCGCCGTATTAAAATCACTACACCTCTCACCGCTATGTTCGTAGGTTCGAGTTCCTCTTGCTCCAATAAGTCTTATGTGAGAAAATTTGCCAGTTACTTGCAGAAGTACGGTACGGTGGCTCTACTCAGATTCTTCCAGAGGTTCTCCACGACCAATAAAACTAGATACCATATATTATAACCAGAACTGTGTTGAAAAGGCGTAAACTCCATTAAAAACAACAACCAACAGAAACAAAACATTTCTGCATGTTGTATGTTTTTCGGTCTTATTTCTTACTAGGTTTGTAGACTGACTGAAGCCGGTTTGATACTCGTGAATCGCCGTTCGATGTGCAACATAAAACTAAGCCTAACCTTGACCTTCTCAGTCTCTAATACCGAAGGGTTACATGCTTGAATAACGAAAGTCAACAAACGAATATCAAACTAGCCTCTAATACTGGTGAAACTCAACTCACGTATCAATAGTAAAGCACAATAACCTAATACATGTTGTTGTCTCGGGGATTTTAACATATTGAAAAAAATCAACAGTTTTAAATATTTTACTGAAATTTCAACAAGAAACATGCAGAATTTGAAAAAATAAATAATACGAAGTAAAGAATAACATATAACAGCCACGAATAACGCATTTGTTCATTGATTTGTTATTCAAATGTAAAACTTTTTGTGTAATAAATAATGTTAGATCATAAAATAGAGTATTTAGCGAAGTAGTTTGCCCCTAGAGTCAACAGCAACAAATGCACATGTTAAGGGGGCCGATAAGGACTTTGGTACCAAAACGACAGAGATTTGTTCGCACGGCAGTGACCATACCCGGATATGTACGGTTGTGACCATACCCGGATATGTACGGTTGTGACCATACCCGGATATGTTACGGTTGTGACCATACCCGGATATGTACGGTTGTGACCATACCCGGATATGTTACGGTTGTGACCATACCCGGATATGTTACGGTTGTGACCATACCCGGATATGTTACGGTTGTGACCATACCCGGATATGTTACGGTTGTGACCATACCCGGATATGTTACGGTTGTGACCATACCCGGATATGTTACGGTTGTGACCATACCCGGATATGTACGTTTGTGACCATACCCGGATATGTACGGTTGTGACCATACCCGGATATGTTACGGTTGTGACCATACCCGGATATGTACGGTTGTTCCGTAATATAAAACTTGCAATATCTGCAACGTACATACACCATAATGAAGATTTACTTGATACTATTTAGAACTTAATTTGTATGTCCGGGATCATTCTCTGTTAAATAGTGAAACAATTGACTAGAATGTAGAGATATTTCGGACTTGTAAAGGCAAAAACGTCATTGAGCAGGGGTATTGAAAACTGTTATTAATGTATTTCTGTTTATCTTTCTTTTTTCAAATATCCCGGACGCAGGGCGCCCGGTCGCACACACGGATTATTTTATTCCACAAATCTGAGAAAAAAAAGAACAATAAACGATATCGGTCGGTATGACTATTTTAGCTGCTGTTTTGTTATAAATAGTTGCAGTGATTAATCATTTAATGAATGTGTCTACATAGCTTATATAAAACTGGCATCTTTCTTAAAACAGCGGCAAGGATTAAAGTAATTGATAGAATGCAGCGTCGAAGTAATTGGACAGGGGGTGTTTTTATTTATTTAATACACATGTGGTGTTTTATTTTGTTGTTAATGCTGCACCCCATTTCTTTGTTTGTACATACTTATGCTTGTGGAATGTTTATAGGATAGGTTTATAGAACTGATGGGCCCATGAAGTCAGTATAATGTGACTGGGTGTGGTCACCTGGGCTGACTTTTTAAAAAACAAACACTCGTCGTAAACCTCAACCAACAGTTGTTTATAATATTTAACTACTCATCCAAATGCATCCAAAAATTGTTTCATCTTAGAAAGGGTCAGTATGATGAAGCGAAGGTCGTCAAACAGTATTTAAGTGCTGTCTATTTTTAGAACTGGGATTTTGTTTCAAATTTACCACTCCAATTTACACGTTTTGGTGGATTCAAAATGCTGAACTGCATGTATTCGGTTTATATTATCGGTGGTAAAGAGATGCTTTTTATCCATTTTGATAATTAGGTTATTTGTAAAAGTTATAGTTTTTAATCCTGATACACTCCCTCTAAATGCATAAATACTCAGGTGCAAATGCATCAATTCTCAGGTGAAAAAAGTGTGTCTCTGTGGTGTTTGGTAAATTAGTTGTATAACATTTTTAATGAATTTTATGTCATATGTCGAATCAGAACTTTTGTCATTCTATAACCAACGTCACGGTGTCTTTTGTTCTTAGTATCTACCGATAAAATTCGTGTGTTTATGTATATGTAAAAGAACTATACATGTATCATATATAGACTAGAAAATACTTGAAATTTAGAAACACACACTATCTTTATATTATTATTCAGTTCATACTTATTTATTTTAGGTCGGTTGCGAAGAAAGATCCATTCCTATCATGAAATTTCAGCTTTAGTTCATACTCAAGTTGAAATAATTTGTGAATACGGGGCCTGTGGGTCCCGAGATTATAAAACTGGTTTCAAGCTCAACTCAACCCAGTCGTACTCAAACAATTTCCAGGATTCATAATTATAAAAACACATTTTAGAGTCCAAACACTTGTATCAGTCTCGAGTTTACAGGTATTTACATTGATTCTGTTATTATGGGTATATTCGAATTGAGCATGAAACAACGTTTTATAATCTCAGGTCCAGGATTTTATTTCAATAGTATTTTGAAAATTCAACTTAAACTCGAAATATCAAAAGTTTATAATATCTTTAATTATATATATATATTAACTCCATGCCAACATATTTAAGTATATTCTTAAATACTTAAAGATTTAAATCAAAGAATAGCATCCAAATGTTTATGAGTTTAAACTGGCTCCAGCACTTAGTTTCACTGATATTGATTAAAAATATTTCTGTAACCAGTCAAAATTTAGTTGTTTTTTTAAGTATTTAAGTAAAATATTGATGAAACCGGAACCAGGCTTCTGTTTCACCAACACTTTACTTAAAAACTTAAAAAAAAACCTGAGTTTTTACTGGTTATTTATCTATTGTATAATCAATATCGATGCAGTTTTATTGGAATCATTCTAAAACCATGATTACCAGACTGTTTTTTTTTTCAGATTAAAGTTTTTAAGTGTCTAAGTATATGTTTGTGAGACAAGAGCCAGGTCACATGTCTGCGATATGTGTCATTTAGTGCAGATCATCCGATAATACTCTATAAAAAGCAGACACTGTCGTCACATGACATGACCATAATGTCTGAAAGACCGTTGAAAGCGTCGATTATCACCACGTAACACAGAGCAGTTAGTTTGATAGTCGTTTTTTTCTTCGTTTTTTTTTTCGATATTTATTTGTGTAACTCTTTCATATTGGAGGCTGAGAAGGTTAGGATTAGGGTTAGTTTTCATATCGGAAGACGAAACATGAATTCCAAACTAACTCCAGTTTGCCAAAAAGTCGTGAGACCCTCTCACTATAATGCCATGAGTGAACGACTGCTTAAAACGACGGTAAATGCCGCACACTATAGAACAACAAAAATATGTGCCACTTGACATGGCATGTTTTTTGTTGCTCGGAGGTGAAAGGAACTGATAAATTAAGAATTGCTATAGTGTTATGTTATGTTATGTTATGTTATGTTATGTTATGTTATGTTATGTTATGTTATGTTATGTTATGTTATGTTATGTTATGTTATGTTATGTTATGTTATGTTATGTTATGTTATGTTATGTTATGTTATGTTATGTTATGTTATGTTATACTCAAGACTGCCTTTCAAGGCTTTACTGTACGTGTGTAATAGAGACAAGAAATACAAAGTCACGGCTTTATTAAATCAATTAAAACAGTGTCGCCGCCATTCAATAATTTGCATTAATTTAAGGGGAACACAGACCAATTTTATTAAAAATCTTTTACGTAAAACAGGTAGTTAAATTCAATTAGCAAATTCGTTTTCCACGTAAATACCTAAACTAAATACGGCATAATGAGGTATCTTGTCACGCGATATGGTTTATAACAAAATTTCGAACTCGGTACGGCAATGCCGCTATTTGTTGAACTATTCTTTTGTATAAGCCGATCAATTATCGCCAAGAAAATGGCAAAAAATCGCCTCTTCTTCATAATGATTTATCGATATTAAAAGGCAGAACTAATCTTCGCTTGTAACAGTATATAAAATAAACATAATTATGCATGCGTTTTTTTTTTATTTTGTTAACTTGATGTTAATGTCTTGTTTTTTTGTCGAACAGCCCTCTTCACAGAGCAGCCGAGACCGTCTTGAATGCACGTTTCAACTGACAAACGAGATCAGATTTCGTTTTATTCAAATTTTCGTTAATTTTCATGATGCGCACATTCCGTTGGGTAGTCCGGCATTTTGAAGTATTATCGCACACGTCATAGAGCCGCCTTGTTTGTTGTTTCTTTTAATATTATTATTAATTTTCAGATATGATCTACACAATTTGTTTTGTTTTTTATTGTTGTGAACTTATGGTTTTCTGTGCACAAAGCATAGACACATTCACAGCTGTACGCAACAAACGTGAAACAATTAAAGTGGGCACTGACAGTAGCTCAGAGCACACATAACTTAGCATATTTCTTAAATTAACGTTTTATACAGTTCAGGAATGCGTTTCACGAAAAAAAACTTACGATAAAAATCGACGTAAACGTTTACCAACAATAGTTCATAATAGTTTTAATTTTCATCAAAATGAAGTCAAGTTGGCTCAAATCATGCAGAAAGTTACATATTTTCTGAAAATACAATCATTTTCAATGTCGATCAAAATTTGAACACACAACGGAGAAATTGTCAAATTGACTTACGTCGATTTTTATCGGAAGTTATTTTGTGAAACGCAGATTGGTTGCAAATTATCGTCTGCAAAACACTGCTCCTGAATCATTATCATTATTCAGCTTGAATGAAACTTAATACACCGAAACTGTACAATAAATTGCGCAGTGTATCGGTTGTGAAGATATTACAGTTAGACATTATACGATTCAGGGTCGGCGGGTCGTAGGTTCGATATTCCGCCAGACAGGACTGTTGTCGTTTGCTTACACGAGACACTACATCTTCATATACAGTGTACTGGTTTTTATCTAATGATATCGATCGTGATTTGTATAACTGGTAAGTACTTAATTCACAATCGATGGTCCTCAACGCAACATGTACATACACTCAATTCGAAAATACTCAGTGTTTTCAGATTTATCGATTGCTTGAATATTTAGCGTCATTTTTATGTCATCGAAGGCTAAAAGACGATCAGTTAACCTAACCACTGTTCCTGGGATCCTGGAAGATTAACCAGTACTCGAACACCCACCATTTCCCCAAGTAACTGTTAACTTTCCCACTTAAATCAGTGGTGAGAGACGAATACTGATGAGATGCAATGTTGTAAAGCAATCATCACGGAGATTGTGGCCGGGCGGGGATTCGAACTCACGATCCCTTGGATTGGTAGTCAGACGCGTTAACGACTGAGCTAATCGGACCCGGCTCAGTGTTTAAAGGATGAATTACATGAGAGAAGAAGAATGGGAACCATTTAAGTGTTCGAGTTAATTTAGTTGATGAAAGTTTATTTTCATCCGTCGTATTTCAACCGCAGCGATGGTTTATGGGTAGAGCGTCCGCTTCGGATGCGGAAGGTCGCGGGTTTAATCCTCGGTCCAGTCATACCATATACTTGAAAAATGGTACTAGATGCTTCCTCGCTTGGTGCTAAACATTAAGACGATAGTTCTAGGTCTGATCGACCCGGTGTCAGTATAATGTGACTGAGTGAGGTATCATGCCATGTGCTGCACTTAGGAAACAATGTATGCTAACATGAAAAAACAATTGAGCGTCCATTAGGGAAACAATATACAAACAAATATTCCTAGAGTTATTGGTTTCGTGTTCAATGCTATATCTCATGATAAAATAATATGTTTGTTTCAAATCGGTGAACTGAAGTATGCGTGTATCTTTGGTTCTATTATATCCTGATAAAAGTTATAACTATGAACAGTCGCCGTCACTTGCATTAATTAAGTACTGCTTTAAACTATTAATTTATCGACAGTGATTTGTACAAGGCAAAAAGAACATTTTTGCAATCGATGTAAAATGCTTAGCCCGAAATATTGTTTACTTCGCACGATAATGACCGCACGTTCAGCTACAGTGTTTTCATAGCATGGACATATTTAACTTCACGACCTCACGAGAAGGTTACACACGGTTACTATTCCTGGTTTAATTATCTAATTGACCTTGTTGAATGCTGAATATTGTCGGAACTGGGCTGATACAAATGAATACAGGGCAAATTATCCGTATAATTTCTGATGATAATTTGTGCTGTCTTTCCTGCGATAAGGTAAACTAGTTATATTTAGGTCATTAGTTCGAGCAAGGACCAGGCAAATCACTGGATGTTAGAAAAAATATCAGTTATTTGCGAAAACACGGTATATGCCATTATATTAAGTAATGTGTTGAAATTGCGCTGATCCCCAAAAACAGCTATTCCATTTCACTCCCAACTAACAATTGTATAGCGATTAAAAGGACGTAGATTGCAGCGCACGTGTATTAACCTGTGTCATATCAGGTGTGTCATATCAATCCAATGTGTGTACTGTATTAACTGTGTATACTGGATTCAAACTGACCTGTTATGATTTACACATCATCGATTGTGAGAAATTCAATTAATTTAAATTAATACAAAAAACAAACAAACAACAACAAATAAATAAATTGCATTTGTTTTATTTAAGAAATGTTATAAAATATATCATTAGAGTGAGAATTCAACAAATAAATAAATGAATGAAATATAAACAATGACTGTTAATATTGATGCATTAATGTAAGAATTGACAGACGACATTTAATACAAAACAGCTCCCACCGAAATTTTATATCAAAACATTATTTTAGAACAAACAGTATAACTAAACACAATCATATTTACCTTGCCGTTAGTTCACGTTAACAATAAACAACTATATACATTATGTATATATAGTTTAACCTAGTTGCTATAGTTCTCAATTTCTCGATAAAGGTTAGAAGACCGAAAATTTGAGAAAGAGTTTATTTTTGCTTTAATTCTGTTAAAACAATTTCGTTTTATTTCCTATTATATTATCAACTGTTGAAAAGAAAATTAAACGAAACAAAAAACAATAATATATTTATTGCAACTTAATACTTGATTTTAAAATATTGTTTCTTACTTAGGTGTAAGATACTCTGAATAAACAAACAAACAAACAAACAAACAAAGAAACAGATTAGAACTACAATTAGGAAAATGGAAACAGACACCATTTGGTAATATATTTTAGTTCTCTTTTTCCAAGGATGATTTTACAGGTGCTTCTTTTTTCTACTTATGTAACACAGATCTTTTATTTACCTTTATTGATTTGAACATATTTTTATAGAGGCCTACTAACATCTTGTCGTGTTTTTGTCAAACAGACATTACGTCATCATACTAGTTTGTATAGGTCTTGACTGAATATTCATGCCAGAACGAGAAAAATATTATTTGTAAAATTTCTTTGAATCCAATTGATATTTACTGTCCAATAGAGCTCAGCGCAGAACTGTTTAATTTCAATCTACATGGAGAAACGAGTGTTCATTCAATCCTTGGTATAGAATTTCTCATATATCAAACTCAGAAAGATTTCCAGACGGGTTAAGAATGGTTTTACTCATATTACTTTGACGTCAACCTTTGACGTCAAAAAGGTTTATCTATTTCTTGTGTGTGCTTTTTTTGTTTGTTTGTATATTTGTTTTATTTATTCATAGCATGCACCGGAGAACATTTGTAAAGGTTTCGCTTTAAAATAACTGTTCCGTTCTCAAGTCTCCCTCAAAATTAGAGGTCGTCTGCTTTCCTCATGTTTTGTTCGGCGTTCTACTGCTTCAGCAATTGGACAACATTTCTCGTCTGTAACTAAATATTTTAAGCTGTCAGTTTTGTCTTGCACACATTTACATTGTACATATACATTGTATTGTTTAAATTATAAATGTTGCCATTTCTCTGGAATGCCAAAATACCTACGTTTAGATTAAAATTTATCCAAAAGTACATTGCCTTTTGTTTTGCTTTTAATTTGTTTGCGACTTCATCTACAATATCAATCATAATATGTACATGTAATGCGCGCCCAACACTCCTATTTCCAATTGCTGTTCGTCTGCGTTGTCGTCTCGTGGAATAATTGACACACCTGGAATGTACTTTATTTTTTTGTGAATTGATGCAGATGGGCTTAATATCAGACCACCGTCTTCACAAAATATCAAACACCAAAAACAATTATCAGACACTGAAACGGAAGTCAATGTTTTTGGTAAAAAAACAATCGTTTCTTTGCAATCGCACATACTTGGCAAACGTCGCCATGCATATGGGCTTCGCCGAGGTCGGCCAATTGTTTGTCTGATACTCAGTCGTAAAAAAAAAGATCGAACTTAAGAACACAATTGTCATAGGCTCGTGCTATCACCTGGTTTGTTCATCATACCCTCCTCGCACACCAAGTAAGCCCGAAACCCACGTTCGTAGAATAAATGCACGTAGACGACCGTTGTCTTCCGCTTGTCGGTTATCACGTGATTATCACGTGATTTAGTCGGTTTTGAGTCATTCCTTCCAATACTGGCCGTTATGCTGGAATATCACAGATACTGCGTCGAATTTTGCACGTATGACACATGCTTATCTTGGCGTTTGCTCCTTGGAGTCGTAATCTGAAACAAAAAAATAACAGAATATAAAGTCAATTGGCACATCAAATTTACACCATAGCGTTGATACGGGGTCAACTTATTGCTACATATAGAGTTATTAGCATGTTATCAACAGAATCTGTTTAAGTAGTGTGCCCTGTAAGGAAATGATAAGTGAATTACACTGTAATTGTATAGTTCATTAGTTCATTTAGTGCTATTACCGATTTGGTACCAGGCTGTTCTAGTATATTGACCTTAAAGCAGTGCTAAGAGTTCATTATAAAAAGATAATAGTATTTAAAAATAATCGTATCTACTTTATTTATTTTATCAGAGACATAGGAATGTGACAAACGCCATAATTAGTAACCTTACCTATTAAGGATGACTGTCTGAACTGCCTTATCTTGTTTCGACATTTCGTCTTGCAGAAAACTTTTCTGGAAAAGTTGTTCCCTGTGCTTTCGCATCCTATGAACTTTTCACATTTGCCAGTAATGTCATTGTAAAACCATCTTCGTTTGTTCATATTACACGAACTTGGCATTTCGGGTAAAGGTTGTGAACATACGAAGTCGTCTGCTTGTAAAGATCTCAATTCGGCCGGACGAACACTAATATGGCGTCTGCATTGTGATTTGCAATATCGCTTTCGTGAGAAGTTATTGCCAGTAGTATCGCAGCCCATGAATCGCTCGCATTTTCCAGTCATGGAATTGTAAAACCAACGTCTGTGTTTGCGCTTACACGTAACGGCTGTTTCGGGAAGAGGTTGTTCGCAAACATTTCCATCATTTCCGGTAGACCACCATTGGTCAGGGTCATCATGCTGATAATTCAAAGCAACGTCTTTCCAGATTGGGAAAAAGTCTTCATGTTTCCTGACCTTCGTAACTGTTTGTACTGCTGAAAATACAGAGGAAACAAATATAGGGATATGTGTTATTTAAACCAAATCAACTTTTGAAATCAAAATACATAGATTAGGTAACATGTAACAGAAAGAGTCTTTCCAATTTCCAACATTGTTAAAATATAATAAGAGCCAAATAGTTTTGTGCTAATTAAGTTTCTATATGAACATCTGTTGATCTACCGATCATACTTCCGGTTTGAGCGTCTACGTATCTGTTGGTCATACTGTCCGTTTGTCGTCAGTGGCAACGAACAGTTCTTGTGATTCCTGTGTTTCTTGGCTAGAGACATGTGTTTTGGTATGGAAAATATTGGATTGGTGCTGGAGTTAAACGACGGCTGGTGCGTGTCAAAATTTTGCAATGATTCTATTTAGTTTTTTAGACTTTTAATGAAGGATAAGAGCGGTAATGCAGTAACATAATTACTGCACAACTGTGACATTGTATACCTTAATAACAAACATTTATTCACGAACGAGACAAGAATGGCAAAATTAAAAAAACGCGGATGTTTACATATTTGTGCACATACATGTATCTGATATCTAACATTCTTATATGGAAAGATGTACAATCTACTTTAAAAACTCTTTCGTCGAGAAGAAAATTGACGGTCAGAGCTTGTCAACAGTCTTATCTATGTGTCAAGATATTTTATTCTTTACGATGCAGTTGACAATTTAAAAAATGTTCCCAGTGATAACGGTATCTCGCTTTTTTTTTATTAAACGTTCTGCCGAAGTGGTATACTATTTCATCATGAACATATTTCTAATTCCAAACTAACGCACCATTACTGTCTAGAACTTGTTTATTGAGCTACCCGTTTAAATAGAACATTGAATTGTAAAAAGTATACAATCGTATATCGAAATACAGGACCAGTATTGACTTGTACACATTCATCCATCCGGCAACTCTATTTATAAATGGGTGGAGTAAAGAGGTTCAAATTTAGAATCTATAATTATATTAATGATAAAGGCAGAAATCCAATGCTTGGATTGTTTCACGGGACACCTGTACGCCGATACGTTTTGAATTATGATGTACTGGGTGATGGTTCGGTTAATACGTTTTCGTATATTTAAGATGTAAACACCTATCGCCTTTGTGGCATATCGAAAACACGAGCTCACGTATCACAGTCAACTGCGAGCAGTTTGTGTGAATACATTACAAAACGGGACTGGATTGAATGCAGTGGTTGTTCGTCTGAAAGGTTTATGATACGAGGGCGGTTTGGAATGCGACAAGGTGATGTTCTGTCGCCGCTTCTGTTATATTGCTTTCATCATAAATATCAATGTTTCAATTTTATAAATACGGTGTATCTAATTTACTGGTTGGCCTCTTTCAATACATTGTGTTTATTTTCAAGTTTTACCTGCTTAAGAAATAAAAAAAAGCGAACTGATATATTTGCTTTCTTTATTGAATAGTAGCGAATGACACTGTCTTAGACGTACAAGAAGAATGTGACAGTCTATTACAATATTTTCTTTATATTTACAAAGACCATTACGCAAATTCCGTTCGTCTGCATACTCTTATTTCCTTATTGTGAAAACACTTTATTATGGCAAATAATCTATGTACAACGAAAACCGAGGATTACCGATTCAATTTTCTTTCCAAAAGTGCTCAGTTACGCAAACTGATGACTTGACTAGACCGTAGCAAAACGACGTACTCCGTTGTGATTAGTAATTATCATGCAAAAATGTGTATTGGTCGGTGTTGAGTTCAATGCTGAATTTATTTAGGGGGTCCCTAAGTTCCAGTATGGGTTCCAAATATATCTACCCTTTTTATTAATATTTAGGAAATCTCAGGAAGGTCCAGACCGGCTGTCCTGATCTCTAAATTCGCCAGTAGTATGCATGTATACGGACAACAGAACTCCGGGAGCGTGTAAATGCTTTAATTATTTTGTTTCAGGCATTCTACATTGGACTGAATCTTTTTTTTAATAGGAATTAACGCCATTTTCAACACATCTCATGTTATATATTGCATATCCAGTCTATTAGTGGAGAATACCTTGGAATGAATCTGAGTAGAACCACCGACCTTCTGCAAGTAACTGGCAAACTTTCTCACATAAAGTTTTTTGAAGCGAACGAGACTCGAACCTACAACTTTAGCCGTGAGAGGTAAGTGATCTTGAGACGAAGCACTAGACTACTCGGCCATAGATGACCCACCCGGCCGCGGATGACCCTATAGGGCTGATTCAGTAACGGGTTTCAAACATCGATCATTTCAAGACATGTTTTACGATTTAAGGAGCTGATATGTTTTAATAATTTTTTTTCCATTAGAACGCACGAACATAAACATGTCATTTCTTTGGTAATGAAGAATATACGAACTACAAACACTGACAAAGGAATGTATATAGGTGGTGAAAAGAGCCAGTTACAACTTGTAACACCGTCATGATTTCAATGTAATTGACTTACTAATTTGATAGCAGTATCAATATCGAATGTTACCGAGGAAGACTTTCAAAATTCGCAGGAGAACAAAAGATCAATGTGACACTGAATAGGCTGATCACTAAAGAAGATATCGTAGACCTCTACATAGTCTTAGGCATTTAGATTACGCTTATGGGTTACATTACATAAACACAGTCTAGATCGTGCAACTGCGCATGCTCATTAAAAATCCAAGACCCAGCTTCTTTTTAAAGAAGGGAATTTGTCTTCTGTTTTCAATTTAGCTAGTGTAAAGCTTATTTTCGTGGCCACAAACAATTATTGGTATAACAATATACTTCATACTCTTCATTGCAGATATTGCATTAAAATGAAATTATGTGCTAATACGGGTGTTGAACTGATTTTACTTATTGTATGCCGTTTCACCGATAGTTAACAGTTGACCTGCTGAGTTTTTTCAAAAGAACATTCCCGACTCATTTTAAGTAAGATTTCTTAATTATTCACAGCGGATTTTAATAAGAATACAGAATTACCGAGAGCCAAACCGCGTTGACCATAATCAGACCGTGAAGTACTCACAGGTCAGTCTGTGTCTACAGCGTTTGCAAATGGCGTCACTAACATGAACAGAGACATGAGACTTTATCAGTATAGTTTAATAATACTAAAGATCATTTTGGTAAATTTAAAAGTTGTTTCCATAAATGCATAAGACACGTTATCGTTCAGATTAGACGAAAGGCGGTGATGGAGATTAATTCGTTGTCAACGGACAAATTCGAATAAACAAAGTCTATGACGAAGCCTCCATCCAGTCAAAAGCAAGCACATTCAAATTAAAATTTTATAAAAAAAAACACTTCAATATAACCTTAACGATAAACGCCAAGGTGAGCTGTTTGGCATGCATACCAATGCCTCGTTTAAGTACATATTTACTTACATGCCTAAATCTTGACAGAAGTGAAATCAAAATATTTACGTTGTTCATTAAATGCACAAACACGGAAGAATAAAAACTTTCGTCTTGTTTTTCTCCAATTCAAAATGTCGGTTATCAATAAACACTGTACTGCAACACGTCAGTTGCACAAAGGGGGAATGTGCGCGCATTCAGGCCAGATATTTGATCAAACAAAAACACACTCGAATTTAAAGGAATTATATATATATATAAATGTAGTAGCTATAACCAGACGACAAAGTTTATTAAGTGCTGCCAGAGTAAGAAAAAATAGGACCAATGTTTTGTAAGATTTGTTAGACGTTGATGTGGTGTTTATTATTCTTCTTTCAATATTTAAGTATGTAACTCTTCAACATTGGAGGCTGAGAACGTTAGGGTTACGTTTAGTTACGTGTTGAATATCGAAAAACGTAACACGAAACCATTAAGCAAGACTGTTTACGCGCAAAGTTACTATTACCCTGGAAGGCGTCAGCTTTGATTTGCGTCAGTTGTAAAATGTTTAATCGCACCCTATGTAAAACAGATAAAGGTAAACATCGGTACGCTCGTATAAGGTTACCAAAGCTGACGAAGGTCAAAGGACAAAGTCGACAAAGCGCTCAGGCAGGGAGAGACTCGAGCCTATAACATTAGTATACATATACATAAACACCTGGCCCAGTCCATAATCACTGAAAAAATTAGGCGCTTTTATCTTCACAACCAAACGAAACAAAATATCAGAGTATGCGGACGACACTTTTCTAGTATTAAAGACCCAATGAAAAAACAACAACACTAAATGTTTATAATATAATATGAAGAAAAAAATAAGTCGAATGTACATGGTGGCAAAACATGCTATTATCAAAAGCGTGTTTTTTTTTGTTGTAAATAACAAACGTGAAAGTAGGTGAAATTTTATGCAGACGATTAAAGAGTTAAAAGCATATTTGGCAAGTATCAAATAATGTAAACACGTGTAACTACTTTACGAGTCATTAATACATACGAGGTGATTATAGTAATACACATACAAGCTTGTATACCTTATGGTGATGTTTATATTTTTTGCTTTCGTCGTGGTTGTTGTTGTCTTTTATACTAACTCGGTATTTCAGTATATTGGATGATTGAAATATAATTATTCTGTTGTATCGCTGTAATGTATTCTACTGCTATATCGCTGGTTAGTGTTGTATTTATTTTGTATCGTGTATTATATGTAGTTATATTATCACTGTGTACTATTATATCGCTGAAATGTATTCTACTGCTATATCGCTGGTTAGTGTTTTATTCATTATGTATATTATATGTAGTTATAGTATCACTGTGTACTATTATATAGCTGAAATGTATTCTACTGCTTTATCACAGGTTAGTGTTGTATTTAATATGTATTGTGTCTTATATGTAGATATATTATCATTGTGTACTATTATATCGCTGTAATGTATTTTACTGCTATATCGCTGGTTATTGTATTAACTGTATTATAATATTATGAAATTATCACTATATCATTGTATCACTGTAATGTAATTAACGGTTATATCTTTTGTTACTGTTTCTATCGATTATTTATGATATCGTTATCATATTGTATCGCTGTAATGTTATTAGCGGTTATGTTGCTTATTGTTGTATTTATCGAGCTTGAGAACCCGAAACCTCTGCCATGATCGGCCAACCCTATACCCAGTGCACTACTGCCCGACTTTTC
Organism: Panopea generosa; assembly: GCA_029582155.1. Lineage (NCBI taxonomy): Eukaryota > Metazoa > Mollusca > Bivalvia > Adapedonta > Hiatellidae > Panopea > Panopea generosa. The sequence continues at coordinate 80,485,250 of CM055897.1, read as the reverse complement.
AGGTTTATTAAGCCGCTATTGCGTTTTTTATTATGTCATTTAGTTGTACCGTTGAAATGAACTATATTTTATTATATGTCACTTGTCTTTAGAATATACAATTGATATGTTCGATTAAGCGTATTGTTGAGCTGCTTAAAAGTTTATTTTTTATATACAATATCGTCCCATTGGTGCAAAAAGGTACCAAGTGCCTTCTTATTTTATATACACTTATTGCACCAATGTGGCGATATAAAGAAATTTTACGAAATTGTGTACACATGATAATAAATAAATGAGGACAGATATAGGTTACGGTATAATACAAGAGAGGTGATTATTACAGCGTGAAACGTGTGCTGAATGCGACGTTTGTGGTCATCGCTGCAGTTGTTCAGTGGCGACACGTCATTTGTCAAAATGCTGGCTCAATGTGCCCTAATAAACGTGTGTCACTGCTGTATAAAGGCGTGATTTATATCGCTGACTTCTATTTTACAGACCCACAACAAAAGAGCAAGTTTTGGTAGTTGTATTTCTAGGGTAAACAAACAGAAATAGTGTATACATATGTATATCAAACTAGGCAATGAAACACAATGTTATGATATCAAATAAATATCAAATCTAATGGACGATACGGGTTTAAGAATAGAATTTTAATCATATATGAAGACAGCTAAGTAAGTTTTCCATTTATCGCATTTTAATGATAGTGTATCTATAAAATTTTGGGCCCACAGAGAGACGGACGGGTGGTTAAATAAACATGATCCTCTAAATGGACGAATGACGAGGGTGCAAGATTCAGTTTAAGTTTAAATAAGTCTCCTTTTCGGATAATAGAATACTGAATTATAGTCGGGCTTAGCAGTGGAACACGAAGAAGCAATTACACAAAAAAACAAGTGTGCACGGCGTTCAGATTAAGCATATCGTTATTCACGGTCTTCTATGATGGTTTACTTCTTCCGTCAATTTATTTTAATAGTAAAAAACTGCATAAAAAAAGAACGGCGAATTGAAACCACTTTCGGTTTTTCTCAATTACTCGCATTATTAAGACGGAACGCCCACGCGCAGTAACACTTGACTCCGCATTGTAATTAGTAAGCTGGTGAACTAGAGCGATTGTTTAAAGGGGCACGCGCCAATGTTAAACTTATTTTGTTATTCATTTTTACGCATCAAACCTATCTTTACACGTATAAACGTATAAGTATAAAAGTATGAAGATATTATTCGCTAAATATTTTATCTGAAACTTTATTTTTAAGAAATTAATGACCATTTTCATAGTGCTACGCTAGTTTTTGGAAATATATGTAATAAATCTTAAATAAAATCGACCTATTGATGTTTCCTTGGATTTTACAGACTGATAGAATTGAAATGCATTTTACACGTTTTGTTCTTATACATGACAGCACCTTTGGAAATGGGATGCCTTTCGTATATCAGAGTTATTTTGTTTCAAAATACTCACGGCAGAATATTCACACATAGTAGATTAGTTTCATTTCGAATTTTAATCTTAAAAATATTTTTTTTTTAGAAATATTTTAAAAGTGAAAATCCATGAAAATTTGCTGTGTCTCTTTAAACGAAACCTTAAATACACACGATGCAAGGCGCCAGCGATGAACCAACAGGAGTCAAACATCCTAACACCTGTACACAAAAATACCACGCCAAAAAATATGGCTGAATCTTTTAGTATTAATTTTCAGTTAACACGGTTTTAAATAGCTATAATAGCACGACATGCTGGTGATCACAAAGTATTGTCCATCTTAGATGATTCTCCGGTTAGTTTGAATATCCCAACTTGGTGTCAAAATACAAGAAGAAGACGAAGTCTTAGCCAGTTAGGCTAGAGACCGTGGCATTGGAACCGTGTATAGGGTGATTATGCCATTCCCACATTACATTCGTTCGGTTTAATTTAGATTATTTGCAATGGGATTCATATATGTTTGTAATCGGATATAGATATTGTGTTTTAAGTTATGATATGATATTGTTCATAGTTGCGATTTCGATCATTTGTTCAACTCAGGTCATATTCGGTCATCGTCACATCGTGGTCTATTTCTTTTTAACTACACTGATCGTGGTAAATAACAGACAGGCAGTCAGCGTATCTCATCTAACGCAACTCTTATTACAGTAATTGCCTGTTCTCGTCGTAGTAATTTTCAACGTGTAATGAGTATGTAGATAGATATAGATAAATATACAGGATCTCGTTCAATTATTTTATCTTGCAGTAAAATAACTTTAATCAGCAACTGTGATATAAAAGTGGCACGACTGTTCTGTCCATTTTTCCTTATATTATAATGTATTATGTATCAAAGAAATAATTTTAAGTTAAGTTCACGATCCTCACCGCATTGTTCTACCACTAGATTCGGTCTTGTACATTCAATTTGTAAAAAAGTGTTCTACAAAAACTAATTGTTAGTTTAAATTATACTTATTTTATAAGCTCGATTGCGATGAAAGCTCAGAGCTTGTGTGTACTGCTCTCCAGTCCGCTTCCTGGGTAAAACTATTACTGAAAGTTGTTTTATGAGAGGAATCGGATCGAGCGTGGGATCGAACACGCAACCTCTGGCGTGAGCGACCAACACTCCATCCATTACACTATCACCTCGCTTACTATAATCATTGTTATGTGCAGTTTGATTTTTTTTCGACCCCATCTATTGAAATTCTAAGCCACGCACTTAAACCACATGGGTTTCTCCACATATCTTTAGCATGTTTTGGCAGACGTTTTCTGCTCACTGTAACCTAACTGACAGGGATACGGTACAGCTGCCATACCATAAGTCCATAACCACCCTTACAAATTCCTCATATCATGGTAGGGAATTATTGCGTCATTAATTTCTGAGATTATAGAACGAGAGACATATGAAACAAAATATGTGTTTAGTTCATAAATAGAGAGATAGTATGCGTACATACCTTGGCACCTTGTGGTGGGTTTACAAGGTTCCCATTGGCAGCGCTTCGGCATCTCCGCCACACACACGCTTCCCCGAAGGCACATTATCGTCTGCAAGTACAAACACAAAAATGAATAAAACATTGTTATAGCGTATGTCGGCTGATTCAGCAAAATTAAATGAAAATATACTGCCCATACTGTTTTAGTTGGCTTTCAAGTTTTAATTCGATAAAGAAATTTTGTAAAACGCCATTTTCAACACATTCTATGTACATATGCCTATACAGTTAAACTGAGTTGTATTGGTGGACGAATACCTCAGGGGAATCTAAGAAGAATCACCGCCCACACCCCACCGCTTCCGTAAGTAGATGGTAGACTTTCTGACATAAATATTTTGGCCGAACTAGGGCTCGAACCCGTCCTTCAGCTACTCGACCACGGAGGACCTTACATCAAAGATAAAAGATGCCGACACGCAGAGACATATAAACATGTTATGTTGAGTCAGTGCTCTACGTAGGCTTGTACTTAGTGAAAATCAAATATTGTAAAAAATTGAAAATGCCTCGGCACAAATGGCATTTTTTGCGGAAACTCTCTTTTATGTGCCGAGCAATTAGTGTGCTGAGCAATTAGTGTGCTGAGATATACCTAGATGCCGTTCAGGTCATCAAAATCAGAATTAGAAGAGAGACTAGTTTTCATTATATCCACAAATGAGATCTGACAACCGCAAATGAACTGTATCTCAACTGTATAGCTGCGGTTGTATTCGAAGACAGCCTGTCTGAGAAGCTAATACAAAATAACGCTTCTATATTAACATAACTCCTGTATGGAAGTTTTACGAACCGTGAAAATGCGGCATCATTGCAATTTCTTGCTGAATATCCTCTGGTATTAATCCAGAGCCTACCTTTCTTTCAGATTTCTTGCTTGTTGACGACCTCTTATGGGGTTTTTTTTTTGGCGGAAAAAACAACTCTTGATTACAGACAATGTGTTACACGTCATTAAGATAGTATTTTTTTTGCATCGGAAACTGGTTCAGTATATTTTACCACGATATAGCGAAACACGCGCCTATCAATTTACGTAATTGCCAAATAATTTGACTTGTTGCTTTTCTAGAACCAGTCATGTTTATTTTAAGATTTTTATCGTGTTTTTTCACCAGGCATTTTCGTCATGTGGATATTTGGTAACGTCTTAAAGAATTTTAATTAAATACCTTTGAATTTTTATTTTCAACAAACGTCAACGAGACTAGATAACGTTTTGTAATGAATGAGTGGAAATATTATTTTCCTTTTTTTCTTTTCTTTTTTTGTTAAAAAAAGGAGGCTTGCAAACTTTAGATTTGGGATGGATTCAATCACCGTAACTGGTAGAACTTGGATTTCATAACAACTAATTCGTTTTAATACGTTACGTATACTGTATAAAGGATTGTTTTTGTACTTTAGTACTTTGTTCTTAATATTGTATAATTAAAAAGTTTTCACGGCCTCAAGGAAGAATAACGTTTCAAAATGAATTTTCTCTTTAATAAAGATTTTATTATTATTATTTTATCATCATCATCATCATCATCATCATCATCATCATCATCATCGTCATAATCATCATCATCATCATCATCATCATCATCATCATCATCATCATCATCATCATCATCATCATCATCATCATCATCATCATCATCATCATCATCATTATTATTATTATTATTATTATCATCCACATTTATGGAAATTACAAACTCGGCAGTTCAGGTATTGCAGTAACTGAAAGAAGACAATCATGTTGACAACCCGACAAAACTCGCCAAGAATAAACTCGCCAAATAGGAATATAAAGGTGAAGAGAATTCACGACGTTGGTTTAAGTAAGTAACATATTACAGCTGTCAAATTGTACAACATAATTAGCATAATGTTGACGGACAACATTTAAATATAAACATTTAATACGTAAAGCAATGACAACAATGGCAGTATTCTAACGACCATTAAATAAAGATATATAAAGTTGTAAAGCACATTATACATTTTCTTGTCCAAAAGAAGTTCACCTAAAGGTAACATTCTCATAAAATTCAATCCAGGATTCAAACATAAAGTAACAAGTTATCTTAATGCTCCTAATGTTAAAGATCGCCATAAACGAGGCATAAAATATATAATTCATACATAATTAATGCAACATATGATAAGATAAATACACGACAAGTTCACAGGTCAAAGCCCAGAGAATGGCCACTTTCAGCGGAATATGTATGTGCAGTCGGAACCACACTCGGTAATTTCCGTTTGCTTCCGAAAACAAGCGGGAATGACCGATCATTGATCCGATCTCTTACGTGCGTATCAAATCACCGAAAGGGACATCTTCGGGCGGATTCGTTTTAGATTATTTGGCAATGACCGCTATTGTGTTATTTAACCCTTCCAACGTTTGTATATCACTGTGTAGTTATGGCAACTACCTTAAACAAAGGTTGCTGATGTAGACTTTTGAAAGAAGATATCAATGTTGACTAACTTTTGTTAATACATGTTTGAATAAGAAGGGAGGTGTAATGTGTAGTTTGTTGTTACGTGGTGATTGGACTAGTATTTTTTTTTCCAGCTAACTCATAAAAATAAATTGGCATAATTTGTCCCATTAGAGCAATAAGGTACCAAGTGTATATGTAATAAGAAGGCAATTGGTACATTTTTTGCAACAATGGGCGAATTATTATATGTGATTTTTACAGACGTGACTTTTGTCGTCAAGTAGCCTAATAAAAACAGCCGACGGTTTGTATTACAGACGACGTGTGCGTGCGTTTACGTTCTGATATTACGGAAGGGTTATCCAAACAGGAACACGAGGTCATGCTAACCAAACGAACGTTTCGAAACAGTTGTATGGCACTATAACCGCGTCTGTCACAAACATCTGCTCTTCCACTGTATATCTAATCCCAACTGAATTATCATCTGCTAACGAGTCCTGAACATTTTTATTAAAACAGCAGACACATTAAAATGGATACGCACGTGCACACATGTGCACTTAATGACAGCTATAAACTTGGAATGTGTGAAGTGCCATCCTAAATAAAGAATGTATAATTGCATTTCGTGACAAAACCATGCTCTATCGTCTGATTTATCTCGGCAGAAACAACATCAAATATGTATGTTCAATATTGCAAGCGCCCAGTGTCATGGATTCACACCTATTTAGGAAGTTGCAACTGGTTCTAAATTAAATATGCTAGAACCGATGTAGTTAATTACGTTGCACTGATTAATTTTGTACGACACTCTATATAAACCGATATACAATAATGAAGCTTTAATTAAATACATGATATTTCACTTTGATATCTTGTTTTAAACAAAGTACACTTGTAGTACTAAAGACTGTTCGAACCCTTTATGTTTGAAATCTTCCGTGACGTGAAAAGCCGTACGTTCGACAATGTCACAACCACATTAGATATTCTGCTCTTTAATTGACCATGCCCAATGGCGTAGAAGAATAATGGTATAATTTCATGGATACTGAACAATGTATCTTTATTGCAGTTGTTGTTCGGCGCGTATGAATACACGATGTACTTTATCTCTATTAAAAAATTCCTGAATGCAAAGTTATTTAAGCATATAAAGTTCAGCGAGATTGTACAAACCAGAGGCCACCACACACGTATACGTTTCAATGTTGTTTTTTTTCTGCTATTTTATACCAGTACGGAACTTTGTGGGGCGATAAGAACTGACTTGATCAACCGAATTTGAAAAATATTTACATGCCAGTAAAGAAAAGACTGCCATGCATGGTACTTACTGACCGTCGACTTTGATAAAAACAAAATGTGTTGCACGATTAAAAAACGTATATATTTTCACACAGTATTTGCGGTTTAAGTCCTCATTTTCAAAATAAAAAAAAAATGATTCGAGTGTGAGTGATAGACGTTTAAGACCCAGACCGGATACTACCTTTATTGGTAGAACTGACGTTCGGAAGCCATCGCGTATCTTTTGAGGATCGCGTGTGTGTGCTATTAATACGTTTTCATGAGCTACTAAGATGTTAATCGTGTTTTACTTTTCATTACGTGCATGGATGCATAAAACACAACATACAGCTCAAGTTTTAAGTACCAGGGTGCTTGGTTAATGGATGGGGTCGTTTCAAGTTACATAACACCTGGTTATTATTAGAGAATCGTCTGCTTATGCCCGTTTCATCTTCACATTGGTCATAAACAGACTAATCTTTCAAGAGGAGCATGATTTGCATCCAGTAGATTAAAAAGATAACACGGATATCTTTAACACTAGTCACAGACATCTAAAACTGTTCAAATTACGCATGCATGCTTCAGCTCAAATATGTGTGCTCCGATGTACGCGTGTGTTCGGATGTACGCATTGTTGCATGCTTACTCATGTTTCTTGTGTGTGTGTGTGTGTGTGTGTGTGTGTGTGTGTGTGTGTGTGTGTGTGTGTGTGTGTGTGTGTGTGTGTGTGTTTTCCCCCTGCGTATTTGCATGCGTGCAATCATTCACAGACCAACAGTGCCGAACTGAATAACCGACCAAATAATTTCACACAACCTGAATAGTTTTAACTTATTTTTTCCGTTACAACGAGTTCTTACAAATCACGATCGGTGTCTTCCAGGACAGAACCAGTACTATATTGTACTAGAACACATGACCGTGACTTGGAACCGAACCCACAACCCTACACACCTGGGTCTGATGCCTTACCGTTCAGTTTACAAAGAAATAAAACCGACATAGCTTGTATATGCGATGATCCAGCTGAGCTAGTGCACTATATCTTTTATTAAAGTCTCATCATAGTATATTCAAATATAATCTCATAGAATAATAAAAAAACAGCAAAACCGTATAATTATGTTACTCTTTAAAGAGTTGCAAGAGACGGAGAGGCATACTTTCTCCCTTAAAGGGAAACATAGTTTACATCAAATACCGTTTTGCACAAATAAAACATGTACCGATTTTCCATGAAACTGATTTACATTATCTATGCACTATTAAGTATATGGTAAAATTTGAGCCACAATCGTTAAATTCGAGCAAGTCGTACCTTATAACAATACATACTTAATGCTCTAAAAGTGAGCTAAAAAGAAATATATTAGGTAATACTGTTGACAGACTGTGTCAGAGGTAACAACTAGTGCACAGGTAAGTTAGGTAATCAGTATAGAGAATTGGTGTATACTATTAAAGCATCTCCCGTAAAACTATGTTCTCACTGACTTAAACCAGCTAGTAACCTTTATTTAATATCGGCACCATGACTCCGTCATGGTTGTGGCAACAGAGTCCGAAATCTTTAAAAAAACAAACTTAATCGTCTGCTATCAGCGAACAGATACGTACGTAAGCCCGGTAACAGATGCTACTATTTACATCAACAACGTCTACACTATACTCGGCAAACAACAGTCACGGTAAGGTCATGTTTGTGTTTACCTCGGTCCCAACTATTTCAAACCTCGTCGTAAATAATCATGTTTTTGTGCCAGCTGTCCGAAATCTGCCACACATTGGTCACTCACGGGGGAACTATCAACAGCAGAATTTAATCATACATAATGGCGTACTAGTATATTTATTCACTGGGGGCTTGGCACTTATATAACTTTACAAAGATTTAAATAAAACGTGGGCGACAGCAATTTTCAATGTGAATGGCAATCCTGAAAAGAAGTTAGTTACAATGAATAACTGACCAACTGACGTTTAAAATGTTTTTAAGATAGATTGAATGAGTTTATTACTTTATATCATCGTCTTCTGCATCAGTATTTGACTTACTGGTCTTCATTCTTAATGTTATCATTTTTTTACAATAGTTACCCATTTTTAACACTTTTAGGGATTTGTTTTATCCTGTTTATCACTGGTAATGCATACTGCTTGATTGAACTTTGGGGCCTCCGCCATATTGTCAGGACGAGAATTTTCAAATGTTAGTTTGATTAATTCGTAACCACACTGCGGTGTATCGATGGTATCCACACAGGGGAATCCCCATCTATGTTGGTTAAATGTATCAAAGAGGCAAATAAACGAGGCGAAACAACAATCTATTTTCAAAAAAAGAAACAAGAAATTACTTGACCTCAAAGTAAGATGAAAGGAAGATTGGAAGGGGATCGAAGGCTAAATACACTAATGTGATAAATATAGTAATTAGCTATTGAAGTTTAACCCCTCCACTAATTGGGTCAAGTACACCCAATAAGCCCCAATTGTAACATCTAAACACAATGGCTTTTAAACTGATAATGATTTTACTGTCTACGAGGGTTAAAACGTTTCCGCTACATGATGTCAGTTCATTTTACAGTTTTTTTCTGTAGTTGACATCGCAAAGGCAGTTTCTAAATTATGACTTAAATATTTTATTTATTATTAAAACTGACGTCAATAAACCATAAGCGAAGGCTCTAACGGTATGTTTTGTTCATAACATTCATTACCAGTCGAGGTGGCCTATTCAGTACTGAAACCATTGCATGGGAGATAAATATTTATGTCTCTTTTCGATTCATTGATTTGTTAAAACGCAGTGATAGAGTTATTACATAATATTCAGATACACTGCTCTAAAAAAGCAGACGAAACACTGTAATACACATGCTATCGGTGGAAACCCATCAATCTTTCTGTTCTGTTTTCTACAAAGTTGTGTTACGTTGTTTGTTTTTTTCATACTATCTAAACGTATCCCGGAAAGCGGGGGAGTTAATTATAAACGAATCAGTTTTCACACTTAGCATGTGAACAAAGAAATATGAGAAACCCTCCCGAGGAATGTGCTTGCTTAGCTGGAATGCTGAAGTAAGGGGTACAATTTGGGTGGTGGCGCTTTCAAAGACCTCATCTCCAGTTTCCTAGCAATCAAGTGAAAACACAAGGTTCAGTTAAGCGGCAATTTCCAACCAAAGCAAAACCCTCCATTGTCATAGCATCGTTAAAGAAACACCCTACATTGTACTTAATAATATGTTGTCTGCCATTTTCCTTAAATTGTTTTGGCGAGAATGTGGAAAATAACACTGTCACAAAATTTTTAAGTTGATTCTCAGCTGATATACACTTTTTGGCAACTAGCTTGAATTGTCGTCTGCCTAACGATTTTGAACAAAAAACAAATAAACATCGCTCTTAACACTTTATTAGCGTCAAGCAGGAAAGTTTGGAATTAAAATACATTTGTAAATAAAAAGAAAACCATTAAACTATTTATAAAAAAAAAATGCGGCGAGGTAAAGGTCACACTCATTTCGTCTGCGTTTTCACAGTGAGTCATCCGCTATTTATCATAATTTTCAATTTGAATTAATTAGTGGTTGAATCTGAATACAATTAACGGTGCAAGTTTGAAAAGAATGACTGAAATGCGGTGTACATATCTACACATGGAGGCACCCATTAATGAAATGCGGTGTACGTATCTACATATGGAGGCGCCCATATTAATGAAAGGCGGACAATCTATGGCCACTGTTTTGTATGACGCACCACCAAGTTACGTGATAGCGAACACCACAGGCACTGGACAGATCACACAGCAGTTTTAAACGCTACTGGCACATGATTAAACTTTCCTTTATTCATTAAAACAACTTTTACATGTCTATATAAAAAGAAAGATAAAAAATTATGCAGTACATTTATCAGATTAAATCGTCGCTGCAGCTATTGGAATGAAAAAAAAAACGAATGGTGTTTTAACGGCACGCCGACACATAACTATGTCATTTTGTGGAATGGTACCAGCAAAAAACAATAACAACAATACTGACAAAATGTGACGTTGGTTTTGTCAGAGGGAATGGTTACAAACTACCAAATAAAAGTTGCTCTTTGTCCTGCTGTATTCCAGTAATGTTGCTCTTCAATATTTGAGGTAATTCAGGTTAGCGTTAGTGTCGAGTAGACAGACGAAAGACGAATAACGAATTACCAGACTGCCCAAATTACAATGTATTGCGGTTTTTATTTTTTTTATAAACAAGTACAAAACCATTTATTACTAGCTTTAGTGTTTTTTTGTTTGTTATTTTTTTTTTGTTTATTTAGTTAACACATCTGGATTGTTACCGCCAATTAATTACTAATCAGGTCAAACGTTTTGCAAGACAAAAAGACTTACAAAAGATATATAGTTGCTACATCATGCCAGTCGAAATGCCCATTAGTTACATAATTCACAACACCCAGGCTAACGTATGATTGCTATTTTTCTCAAAATGACAATATGGCAGAATTGAGACGTCTTTGAGATAGGTTGTATTACAAGACATCGTATTCTACTTTCTAATTATCCTATATGCACAGTCTGTGACAGTCTGTGATAAGATACTCCGTAATTTGAGGGTGATCATTTTATAAATGCGTTTAATTCAGCAGAAACAAAATTATAAGCTTTCGTCTGCAACTACCTTTTAACCATAAATTGACTTACGGCAGCCCGTGACAACGCTCTGTCCAGCAGAAGTTCAAAGTTATTGTTTAATACGCAGTTGCAGTTTATTGTCGCCAAACGTTTCGTGAGGCTGTCGTGCATTGGCAGACGAAATATGTATAAATGAACTGGCCCGCCGAAATGGCCTGTCTGAAACAATATACCTGACTCAAACTATCAAAGTGTTTTATTCACATTTAAGCCAATATAGCAAGAAGTTTACTTCATTTTCTTCGCAGAAATAACAGAAGTAAGTGTAGCTTTGACGGAATAGGACTGAACGTTTGCAATCATTTAACCCACATTGTTACAACTTTTCTGACATTTTCTGCAATTGTAACTTTGCTATTGAGCGTTTTTTCTGCATTTCTATACAGCCGACGTTAAAATTAATTATGTAGATCTGGAGATTAAAGATATTAAATATGTTGAGTTGGAGGCTCAGTGTTCAATTC